>QRFJ01000023.1:3291343-3306343 GCA_006176705.1 Cocos nucifera
TCGAGCTAGACTTCAGTGGAAGCGAGATTTATTCCCAATACTAGCCCCCCCACTCTCGAGTTCGAAAATCGAAGGAAGGGAGTGCAGGAAAGGCGACTGCCGAAGTCTTTCTCTGAGCTTCGTGCTGGTCTAAGTCGAAGCTCGGGGGAGATTTCACCTCCAGCTAAAGTTGATATCGAAGTTGAAGCCCGGGGATGATTTCGTCTCCAGCCGAGGTTGAGGGGGGCTTCGTCCGCTGCGATCGGAGCCGGAGGTTGCGCCCCTCGGGGGCGACATTGTCTCCTACAGCCGAGGTCGATGCGGGCGCTCGGAAGAGATCTAATCTCAGGGAGAGGTTGTCTCCGATCTTATCTCTGGCCGAGGTGGAAGTTGAAGCTCTCCAACCGAGGTTGACATGGTTGCTTCTCTAGTCGAGGTCGAAGTTGAAGCTCTCCAGCCGAGGTTGACACGATTGCTTTCTCTAGCCGAGGTCGAAGTTGAAGCTCTCCAACCGAGGTTGATACGGTTGCTTTCTCTAGCCGAGGTTGTACCGGGCACTCGGGGGAGATCTTATCTCCTATGGTCGAGCTTTTCTTGGGGGAGATCTCATCTCCTGCAGCCGAGGTTGTCCACGATTGCTCGAAAGAGATCTTATCTCTTCTGACCGAGGTTGATGTGGACGCTCGCGTTAGGACGAGATTCTCCTCCTGTTCCTAACTTCGACTTTGCTCGCGTTAGGACGAGGTTCCCCTCCTGTTCCCAATGGGCTATGAGGGCACATGCGGACCATCGTCCGAGCCTCTCCCCCCATCTCGTTCTTTATGAACGAGGCCTTCGACTTTGCTCGCATTAGGATGAGGTCCTTCTCCTGTTCTTAATGGGCTGTGGGGGCACATGCGGACCGTCGTCCGAGCCTCTCTCCTCATCTCATCCTTTGTGAACGAGGTCTTCGACTTTGCTCGCATTAGGACGAGGTCCTCCTCCTGTTCCTAACGGGCTATGGGGGCACATGCGGATCATCGTCCGAGTCTCCCCCCAATCTCGTCCTTGTGAACGAGGCCTTCGATTTTGCTCGCGTTAGGACGAGGTCCTCCTCCTGTTCCTAATGGGCTGTGGGGGCACATATGGACCATTGTCCGAGCCTCTCCCCCCGTCTCGTCCTTTGTGAACGAGGCCTTCGACTTTGCTCGCGTTAGGACGAGATCCTCCTCCTATTCCTAACGGACTGTGGGGGCACATGCGGACCATCGTTTGAGCCTCTTCCCCATCTCGTCTAAGATGGACGAGGCCTTCGATTTTGCTCGCATTAGGACGAGGTCCTCCTCCTGTTCCTAACGGATTGTGGAAGCACATGCAGACCATTATCCGAGCCTCTCCCCCCATCTCATCTAAGGTGGACGAGGCCTTCGACTTTGCTCGCGTTAAGACGAGGTCCTCCTCCTGTTCCTAACGGGTTATGGGGGCACATGTGGACCATCGTCCGAGCCTCTCCCTCCATCTCGTCTAAGGTGGACGAGGTCTTCGACTTTGCTTGTGTTAGGACCTTGGGCTACTTTTGCTCATTTCTTTCCTGTTCTTTATTGCTAGAAATCAATAATGCAGAGCAAAGGAGTTTTTAAAGGAAGTCTACTGATAATACATTATCAAATTTTCTGAGTTCCACGGTCGGGGAAGCACTATCCCTCCGAGTTTCTTCAGGTGATAAGTTCTGGGTCGGATGACCTCCGTCACCTCATACGGGCCTTTCCAGTTTGGGGCGAGCTTCCCTCGATTCTGAGGTTGAGCGACAGCAGCTCGCCGCAGCACCAAGTCCCCCGCTCTGAACGTCTTATTTTTAACCCTGGAGTTGTAGTACCGAGCCACCTTCTGTTTGTAGGCTGCCATCCGGACGCAGGCTTCCTTCCTCTTTTCTTCCAAAAGGTCAAGATTGACTCTGAGGTCCTAGGGGTTGTGCCGCTCGTTGAAGTCCATGACTCGCACAGACGGAAGCTTAAGCTCGATCAGGATAACTGCCTCAGTACCGAAGACCAAGATGAAGGGCGTTTCTTCGGTTGGCACCCTTTGGATAGTTCGGTATGCTCAGAGGATGTGATAGAGTTCGTCCACCCAGGCCCCTTTTGCCCTATCGAGTCTCGCTTTGATTCCCTGTAGCAGGATCAGGTTGGTTATCTCAACTTCCCCATTGGCCTACGGATGAGCCACCAATGTGAAGCGATGGAAGATGTTTAGTCCTTCGCAGAACTCGGCGAACCTCGCCCCGGCGAACTACCGCCCATTATCGGTTATGAGGGTTCGGGGCAGGCCGAACCGGCAGACTAGTGACCTCCAGACGAAGTCCTGCACCTTGGCCTCGGTAATCTTCGTGAGTGGTTCGGCTTCGACCCACTTGGTGAAGTAGTCGATCACGATCAGGAGGAACTTTCGCTGCCCAGACATCGTTGGGAAGGGGCCGAGTATATCCATTCCCCACTGCGCAAACGGCTAGGGTGAGCTGAGCGGAGTGAGTTCGGATGTCGGCTGCTTCTGCACGCTGGCATTCTTTTGACAGCGGTCGCACCTCTTTATATATTCCATGGAATCGCGAAATAAAGTCGGCCAGTAGTACCCCTGCTGGAGTAGTTTTTACGATAGGGACCTGGCTCCTACGTGACTTCCGCAAAGTCCTTCGTGCACATCCCATAGCACGAGGTCGGCCTCTGAGGGTCGGAGACATCTCAGCAACGAGAGGGAGTACGATCTCTTATACAACCTGCCTTCGTATAAGACGTAGCGGGAGGCCTGATTCCTGAGCTTCTGAGCTTCTTTCGGATCGTGAGGAAGGACCCCCTCCCTGAGGTAGGCGACCAGTGGGTTGATCCAGCTTGGCTCGAATTTCGTCTGCAGGATGACCTGAGGCTCCTCCGAGGTTGGGTACTTCAGAGTCTCCAGAAATACTCGTCTGGACAGTTCGGCCGGGGCAGAGGTGGCCAATCTGGAGAGAAGATCAGCTCTCGCATTTTCTGCCCTCGGAATATGTTGAATGCCGAAGCTATCGAAGGTCGGAGTCAAATCTGTCACCTTCCCGAGGTATCTCACCATGCCTTCCTCCCGTGCCTCGTAACTGCCGCTGACTTGGCCGACCACCAGCTGAGAATCGCTGTAGACTTAAAGTCGATCTATCTTTAATTTCCTTGCTATCTTTAATCCGGTGATCAGCGCTTCATATTCGGCCCCATTGTTGGTCATAGGGAACTCGAAGCATAGCGCGTACTCGGCAACGACTCCCTCGGAGCTGACCAGGACCAGCCCGACACCAGCTCCAGTAGAGTTGGACGAACCATCCACATGCAAGGCCCAGGAGCCTTCGGGGAGGTCGGCGCTTTCCTCGGGGAGGTCCGGCCATGACAGCTCGGCTTCATCGAAGTTCAGCCTCGCTCTAGTGCCGGTTCCGCTTGATTCAAGCTCGGCTTCAACTGGAATGGTGCATTCCAGCACAAAATCCGCCAATATCTGGGCTTTGATCAATGGCCTGGGGTGGTAGTTGATGTCGAACTCTGTGAGCTTGATTGCCCATTTTGCGATTCTTTCGAAAGCGTTTGCTCGGTGGAGAACTGCTTTTATTGGTTGGTCCGTGAGGATCGTTATGGTGTACTCCTGAAAGTAAGGTCGAAGCCTTCTGGCAGTAATTAAAAGATGGTAAGTTAATTTTTCTAACCTAAAGTACTTGCTCTCCGCGTCCCTCAGGAATCGGCTCACGTAGTAGACTGGTCGCTGCGTCTTTGCTTCCTCCCTGATCAAAACTACCGCCAGGGCCACCGGAGAGACAACTAGGTATAGAAATAATTCTTCCCCGAATTTAGGCTTTGCCAGCAGCGGAGGCATGCCGAGATAGTTTTTGAGCTCCTCGAATGCCTGCTGCCATTTTGCCGTCTAGCAGAAGTCCTTCGGTCGCCTGAGAACCTTGAAGAATGGCATGCACCGCTCGGCCGATCTTAATATGAAGCGATTTAGGGACGCCACCTTTCCGGTCAGGTGCTGAACTTTTTTAATCATCTTTGGAATGGCCATTTCCTGAATGGCTCGAATTTTTTTGGGGGTTTGCCTCGATTCCGCATCTCGACACCATGAACCTGAGAAATCTTTCAGAGGTTACACCAAAGGCGCATTTGGTTGGGTTCAGCTTCATCTTGTGCTTCCTGAGTGCACTGAAGGTCTCTTCAAGGTCGGCCAGGTGGTCTGTTGAAGCTCGACTTTTGATGAGCATGTCATCTACGTACACCTCCATGTTGCGGCCGATCTGCTCCTTGAAGATCTTATTAACCAAACGCTGGTATGTTGCCCCTGCATTCTTGAGTCCAAAAGGCATGATCCTGTAGCAATAAAGGCCTCGATCAGTAATGAAGGCGGTCTTCTCTTCGTCCTTTGATGCCATGCGTATCTGGTTGTAACCAAAAAAGGCATCCATGAAGGTGAGGAGCTTATGGCCCAAGGTTGCGTCCACCAGCTGGTCGATCCTGGGTAGGGGGTAGCTATCCTTCGGGCAAGCCTTGTTCAGCTTCTTGAAGTCGACGCACATCCTCCACTTGTTATTCGCTTTTTTGACAAGAACTACATTCGAGACCCAGGTCGGATAGCTAACCTCCCGGATGAGTTCGACTTTGAGGAGCTTGTCTACTTCTTCGACGATCGCTTTCTGCCTCTCCGAAGCATGGTGGCGCAGCTTCTCTCTTATTGATCGGTGCCTCGGATCGACGGCCAACCGATGTTCCATGACATCGGCTTCGATCCCCAGCATATCTGCTGGGGTCCAGGCGAAGACGTCCGCGTTTCTTCTGAGGAAAGCGACGAGCTGCTCCCGAACCTCGACTGCCAAGTTAGAGCCGATATGCACCGCGTGCTCCGAGCTTCCGTCATTCAAGGGCACAGAGACGAGGTCCTCCGCTGGCTCATCCCGCTCCTCAGTGAGGTCATCGCGGACGTCTAGTCCGTCAACAAGACAGGGGTCGGGATGATCTCCCTTATGCAGGGCGATCGAGTAGCAAAACCTCGCCAAATCCTGGTCTTCTCTGACCTCTCCAACCCCGTGACTCGTCGAAAACTTCATCTTCAAATAATAGATCGACACTACCGCCCAGAGTGCATTTAGACCAGGTCGGCCAAGGATCGCGTTGTAGGCGGATGGGGTCCTTACGATTAGGAAGTCGACCCGAGCTTTCGCCAGCTTCAGACGTTGCCCTGCCACTACGGTCAATGTTATTATGCCTTCGACTGGTACGGCGTTGCTAGCAAATCCTACCAGTGGAGAATTCATCGGCCCCAAATGGTCGTCGGGCAGGGACATTTTTGAGAAGGCATCGTAAAATAACACATCGACCGAGCTTCCATTATCTACCAAAATACGGTGTACATCGTAGTTGGCGATATTCAAGGAAATTACAATCGCATCATTGTGTGGAAATTGGATTCCCTGACCGTCCTCCTCGGTGAAGGTCATGGGCTCCACGATCCTTCGCCTCTTCACCGATCCTCTAGATCCGCTGGTCTCCCCTTGTTGAGGTCCCCCTAAGATAGTATTGATGATGCCAAGGGGCGGCCGATCTTCTTGCTGATTTTCCCCATCTGGCAGTGATGCTCTCGATCGATCTTCCTTCTCCTCAGACCGCCTTCACAGAAATTGGCTAAGTCTGCCTCTTCTGACGAGCTCTTCGATCTCATTTTATAGTTGGATGCACTCCTCGGTGTCATGACCATGATCACGGTGGTAAAGGCAGAACTTGTTGGGATTGCGCTTGCTAGGATAAGAACGCATTTTCTCCGATCTTAGAAGTTGCTCCCAGATCTCCATCAGCACTTGAGTCTTTGGGACGTTAAGGGAAGCGTAATTGTGAAATCATCATCATCGAGGAGAACTTCGGCACTGGGAGGAACCACGGCGTGCCCTGCCATCAGGGCTTCTCCACCTTCGAGCTTGAGGGGGAGTTTGGGTCCGCCCGCGGCCCGAGGGAGTCCGAAAATACGGTCGAGCTTCAGTTTGCTTCCTTTCTTCGGCGGACCTGCCTGGCCCATCAATTCGCCGTCGGCCGTCAGCTTCATCATCCTTAGCCCCGAAGGCCTCTTCTGCTCGGGCATAACTTTCGGCCTGAGCCAGCATGTCGACGAAGTCCCTAGAATACTTCTTTTTTAGGGAGAACAGTAGGTCATTCTTCTGAAGGCCGTCCTTGAGAGTGGCCATGGCGACTGACTGATCCAGGTCCCAGACTTTTAGTGTAGTAGTATTAAACCGAATGACGTAAGCCCGAATGGGTTCCCCCTTCTTCTGCCTGATGGCCATTAAGGAATCCGAACCTCGACGTGGACGCCGACTACTAACGAAGTGGGCCACGAATTATTGACTCATTTGGTCAAACGATAAAATGGTACTCGGCTTGAGCGCCGAGTACCAGTTCCTGGTGGCTCCTTTAAGGGTAGAGGGAAAAGCCCGGCATAGGATAGCATCTGGCGCACCATGGAGCAGCATCATCGTCCGGAAGGCTTCCAAGTGGTCGACCAAATCGATGGTCCCATCATAGCTCTCGAACTACGGGAGCTTGAAGTTCGGCGGGACCGATTCCTACATGATTTTCTATGAAAAAGAAGGGTCAGTGCAGATATCATTACCGTGTGAGGAGGGAGTGTGACGGAGTTCTTCGATTCGTCAGCTCATTTCTAAGAGCCTTTGATTCAGGAGATCTTCGCGGTCTCTGATCTTCTCGTCGAATGGGTGTGAAGCTTCACCTTGGGTTGAGCCGCGGTCCGAGCAGGGGCTCTCCCTCCATTGCCTTCCTCTTCCAAGGATTGGAGGTCGGGTAGCCCATGTCGGTCGCCCTTGGACTGGACCACACGGCTCTGGAGAATCCTGCACTGGTTGAGCTGGTACTAGGGCCTGCTGGTGCATGGCCTGCACCGCCTGCACTGCCTCTGTGAGATCATGAACCTTCCGGATAAGCAGGTTGAACTACTTCGCATCCACCACGGCTACAGAGTGAGCCTGGGTCGTCGGAGCTGGAGCGGGAGCGGACGGATCCGAATGGGATCGGGCCACGGAGGCTGCCGACCGTCGGATCGAGGCTCTCTTGGGGGGCATTTTTTTTTGTGGAAAAGAATTCGAAAGAGGAAGAAGAGAAATCTCTGGAGTGGAAAGGGAAAAATCGTCGCCGAGCACTTCTTTAAGAATGAGGAAACCTCGGCTTCCTTTAAGAAAGAAATCATCATCGGCCCTCCTTCTAGCGTCAATCTGTTGACGCGGAAACTGGTCATCGTCGGAGTTCGCTGGAGTGGAGGCCGATGATGTCGCCACCGGGGACCTGCAAAATGAAGTCCAATTCGAAGTCGGTGGAGGGGGTGGCTCCGACAGGACCCTCCGATGATCAAGTCAGCTCTGGTCAACAAGAATGGAGTGCTCGGAAATGAGTTTCGGAGCTTGGAGAAGAAGAGGAGAGCTTAGAGATTAAAGTTAGCGTATCTGGAGGATCCTTTATAGGCGGAGCTTAGTTGATGGTGACGGCCATACCGCCTGGCAGCGAACGATGGGAGCCGCATGGAGCTCGGTATGGAGAGGAAGGTGTCGTCAGGTGGACGGTGATAGCCATGCCGGTAGGTCATGGGCTGCATGGAGTCGATTACGAAGAGAGTGGTGTCGCCAGTAGTAGTGGCCATGTTGTCCAGACTGCATGGGGCTGATTACGGAGAGAGTGGTGTCGCCAGTAGTAGTGGCCATGTCGTCCGGGCTGTATGGGGCTGATTATGAAGAGAGTGGTGTCATATCGTCCGATCTTGTTGCCTGTTGCAGACTGAGCTCGTCCAGAGGAGTTCGGACTTGTAGGAGAGTTCGGCTGAAGGAAAAGCTCGGGAGGAGCTCGGCTGTAGAGAAGTTCGGAGAAGCTCGGCCGGCAGAACGGACGGCCGCTTGAGGAGCTCGGGCGCTGGGAGATTCCGTTGAAGCCCGATCGCTTGGAGTCCAAGGAGCTCGGCCGCTAAGTAGTTCGACCGACTGAAGAAGTTCGATCCTGACGCTGGAAGTCTGAAGGAGCTCGACAGCTAAGTAGATCGACCGACTAATCGGATTAAAAGAAGCTCGATCGCTGGGGGTTCGACCGAAGCCCGACTGCTTGGTGTCCAAGGAGTTCGACCGCTAAGTAGTTCGGCCGACTGTAGGAGTTCGGCTAAGACCCGTCCGTTGGAGCTTTTCCGTGGCTACTGGTTTAAAGCATCGAGCTAGACTTCGACGGAAGCGGATTTTATCCCCAACAATATATATATATATGTATGTATGTATGTATGTATGTATGTATGTATATACATACATAAATACACACACACAGATATATATATATATATATGTATGTATATATATGTATATATATATATATGTATATATATGTATATATATATATATCTGTGTGTGTACATATATACATATACATACATACATACATACATACGTACGTACATATATATATATACATATATATATATATATATATATATATATATATATATATATATATATATATATATATATATATGTGTGTGTGTGTGTGTGTATGTATATATGTATCTATATATATATATATACACATATATGTATGTATATATATGTATGTTGGTGCAGAATTTGGTTGACGTCGGATCAAGCTGCAGTCGAAGAAAACGAGGTCGCCGTCAGTGACCTGCAAAACAAAGTCCTCTCCGGAGTCAGTGTTGGTGGCTCCGGTAGAACCCTCCAACGGTCAAGTTAGCTCTGACCAACAGAAATGGAATGCTTAGTGTGGAGTTCGGCAGAGTTTCGGAAAGAAGAAAAAAGCTTAGAGAAAACATATCTAGGGGTCTCTTTTTATAGATAGAGCTAGTTGTAATTGCCTTGATTAATGACTGTCGTAATCGTCCTTGATAAATGACAATCGTGATGGTCCTGATAAATGATAATCATAATTATCCTAATGAATGATGTTCGTGATTGTCCTGATAAATGCTTATTGTAACCGTTCAATAATGGAATCGCCTGTAGAAATCCATCTGAAGGAACGGTCCGGAAGGAGTTTAGCTTCCGTAGAAGTTTGACTGCTGGATGAGTCCAAAAGAAGTTCGACTTCCGTAGAAGCCCGACTACTGAGAGAGTCCGAAAGAAGTTCGGCTTCCATAGAAGTTCGACTGCTGGAGGAGTCTAGAAAGAGTTCGACTTTCGTAGAAGCCCAACTGCTGGGGGAGTCTGGAAGGAGTTCAGCTTTCATAGAAGTTCGGCTGCTGAACAAGTTCGAAAGGAGTTCGACTTCCATAGAAGTCTGGCTGTTGGACGAGTCCGAAAGGAGTTCGACTTCCATAGAAGTCCGGCTGTTGGAGGAGTCCGGAAGGAGTTCGCCTTCGATCTTGTGGTTAATCCGACTGGATGAGGAGTCCGAAAGGAGTTTGGCTCTCGTAGAGGTCCAGCTGCTGGAGGAGTCCAGGATGGGTTTGGCTTTCGTAGAAGCTCGACTGCTGGAGGAGTCCGGAAGGAGTTCGACTTTCGTAGAAGATCGATTGCTGGAGAAATCCAGAAGGAGTTCAGCTTCCATAGAAGCTCGGTTGCTGGAGGAGTCCGGAAGGATTTTGGCTCTCATATAAGTCTGATTGGAGTCTTGAAGAAGTTCGGCTACTGAGAAGTTCGATCGACTGAAGAGGTTCGGTTGGGGTTCGACTGCTGAAAAGTTTGGCTAGGTTTGTCCACTGGATAGTTCGGCCACTGAATGAATCCGATTGCTAGGAAGAGAATTTTTGATTGAAGCTCTTCCGTGATTACCAACCGCATTAGGCTAAGCTTTAGACTGGACTTCGGTAGGAATGAGATTTATCCCCAACAATAGTCCCCCCACTTTCGAGTTTGAAACTCGAGGAAAGAGAGTACAAAAAGGGCGATTGTCGAAGTTCTCTTCAAGGCTATGCACCTTGTCTCCAACCGAGATTGAAAGTGTAGTTGAAGCTCGGGGAAGATCTTATCTTCTGTTGTTGTCGAGCACAATGGGACCGTCTTCGAGGCTTTTCCTCTCATCCCATTTAAAATGATCAAAATGGACGAGGTCTTCGACTTTGCTCATGTTAGGACGAGGTTCTCCTCCTATTTCTAACGGGCTGTGGGGGCCTTCAACTTTGCTCATATTAGGATGAGGTTCTCCTCCTGTTCCTAACGGACTGTGGAGGCACATAAGGGCCGTTGTCAAGGCCTCTCCTCCCATCTCGTCTAAAATGAACGAGGCCTTCGACTTTGCTCATGTTAAGATGAGGTTCTCCTCCTATTCTTAACAGACTGTAGGGGCACATAAGGGCCATTGTCAAGGCCTCTCTCCCCATCTCGTCCTAAATGAACGAGGCCTTCAACTTTGCTCACGTTAGGATGAGGTTCTCCTCCTGTTCCTAACGGACTATGGGGGCACATAAGGGCCGTTGTCAAGACCTCTTCCCCCATCTCGTCCTAAATGAATAAGGCCTTCAACTTTGCTCACGTTAGGATGAGGTTCTCCTTCTATTCCTAACGGGCTGTGGGGGCATATAAAGGTCATTGACAGGGCCTCTCCCCCCATCTCGTCCTAAATGAATGAGCCCTTCGAAGCTCGGGAGAGATCTTATCTCTAGCAAGGTTGGCTCGGCCACTCGAGAGAGATCTTATCTCTAGCCGAGGTTGAAGCTCGGGCGCTTGAGAGAGATCTTATCTCTAGCTGAGGTTGGCACGGTCGCTAGCCAAGGTTGACTTGATCGCTCAGGAGAGATCTTATCTCTAGCCGAGATTGGCACGGTCACTCGAAAGAGATTTTATCTCTAACCGAGGTTGAAGGACTTTGACTGGCCCATGTTAGGATGAGGTTCTCCTCCTGTTTCTAACACGACCACTATTGACTGCTTCTTTTCTGTCATCACATAGTTTTTGCATAGTTTTTTTGCATAATTTTTACATAGATTTTTCTGTCATCACATAGTTTTTACTTCTTTCCTGTCATCACATAATTTAGAGCGAGCTCTTCTTGGCTTTGATGCTAGAGATGATGGATCATCGAAATACCAAGATCCTCCCAGACGTGGCGTCGATGATACGAAAGGCGATCGATCTTTCTGTTGTTCCTCCATCACTGGTGGTTCTGGCTATGGCAGCATCCTCGATCGATCTTCTTCTACTTTAGGCTGGAGTCTCTGATGAGCTCCTTGATTTCATCTCAGAGCTGAACACATTCTTCAGTGTCGTGGTCATGGTCGTGATGGTAGAGGCAGTACTTGCTTCGATCGCGCTTGTTTGGGAGAGATCATAATTCTTCTGATCTTGGCAGCTGATTCCTAATTTTCATCAAAACTTGAGTTCGAGGAGCATTAAGTGGGGCATAGTTGTGGAATCTTTCGGAGAGAGGACTTCTTCGTGCCCTTCTGTCGGGGCTTCCTTGATGATGAGCTCGAGGAGCTCGGACTCGCTTGTGCCCGAGGGATCCGTGAGCGCGGTCGAGCTTCACTCGACCCTCCATCCACGATGGGCCTATTAGACTTATCCGTCCACCGCTCTCCTACGACTTCTTCATCTTTTAATTTAAAGGCTTCTTCCGTACGAACATATATCTCGGCCCGAGCTAGCAGATCGGTAAAATCCCTGGGGTACTTCTTTTTTAAGAAAAATAATAAATCATTCTTCTGAAGGCCGCCCTTAAGTGCGGCCATTGCAATAGACTGATACAGGTCTCGGACCTCCAATGCCGCAGCATTAAATCGGATGACATAAGCCCAGATGGATTTTTCCTCCTTCTACTTGACATTCATCAGGGAATTCGACCTTCGACGCGGACGTCGGCTGCTGACGAAGTGAGCCACGAACTGATGGCTCATCTGATCAAAAGAGAAGATCGTACTCGACTTCAATGTCGAGTACCAGTTTCTTGCTGCTCCTCTCAAGATAGATGAAAAAGCTCAGCATAATATGACGTCTCGTGTGCTGTGAAGCAGCATCATGGTTCGAAATGCCTCTAGATGATCAATCGGATCAGAAGTTCCATCGTAGCTTTCAAGTTGGGGGAGTTTGAAGTTCGGTGGAACGGACTCTTGCATAATTTGGAGAGAGAAAGGAGGATCGGTGCGGACGTCGTCATGGTGAGCTGGTGCGATGTGGTCGAGCTCCTCAATCCGTTAATCCATCTTCCATAGTTTGTGATTGAGGACGTCATCTCGATCATAGACCTTGGAGGGCTTTCGACAACAGATGGAGAAGATCTCCTCTAGAGGAGAACTATGATCCAAACTTGGATCCTCTACTCTCTATTTCTCCTTCCTAACGGTGACGGGCATGCTAGCCCAAATGCTCTTCCTTGGGATCAATTTTTGATATCTTAGCGGCGGATTTCTTGATGGAGTCATCGTCGAAGGCTGCCGCATAGCCTGTACCATCTCGGTGAGGCCTTGAATCCACTGCATCAGTTGGTTAAACTATTCCAAATCTACTATGGCTGTAGGTGGAGCTTGAGTTATCAAAGCTGGAGCGGGAACTAATGTATCTGGATGGAATCTGACTGTAGAGGTCGTTGATCATAGGGTCGAAGCTTTCCTAGAAGGTATTTTTTTTAAAGGAGAAGAACTCTAGATCGCTGCTGAGCACTCATTTAAGATCAAAAAAACCTCAAGAATAGAGGGCCCTTCCTCTAGCGCCAATTCTATTGGTGCAGAATTTGGTTGACATCGGATCGAACTAAAGTCGAGGAAGATGAGGTCGCCGTCGGTGATCTGCAAAATAAAGTTCCATCTGGAGTCAGTGTTGGTGGCTCCAATAGGACCCTCTGACGGTTAAGTTAGCTCTGGCCAATAAAAATGGAATGCTCAATGCAGAGTTTGGCAGAGTTTCGAGAAGGAGAAAAAAGCTTAGAGAAAATATATCTAGGGGTCCCTTTTTATAGACAAAGCCTGTTGTAACTGACTTGATTAATGACTGTCGTAATCGTCTTTGATAAATGACAATCATGATTATCCTGATAGATGACAATCATAATTATCCTAATGAATGATGTTCATGATTGTCCTGATAAATGCCGATTGTAACTATTCAATAATGGGATTGCCTGTAGAAATTCGTCTGAAAGAACGGTCCGGAAGGAGTTCGACTTTCATAGAAGTTCGGCTGCTGGATAAGTCTGAAAGGAGTTCGACTTTCGTAGAAGCTCGGCTGTTGGGAGAGTTTGAAAGAAGTTCGGCTTCCATAGAAGTCCGGCTGCTGGAGGAGTCCGGAAGGAGTTCGACTTTCGTAGAAGCCCGACTACTGGGGGAGTCTGGAAGGAGTTCAGCTTCCATAGAAGTCCGACTACTGGACATGTTCGGAAGGAGTTCAGCTTCCATAGAAGCCTGGCTATTGGACAAGTCCGGAAGAAGTTCAACTTCTATAGAAGTTCGACTGCTGGAGGAGTCTGGAAGGAGTTCGCCTTCGACCTTATGGTTAATCCAACTGGATGAGGAGTCCGAAAGGAGTTCGGCTTTCATAAAAGTCTGGCTGCTGAAGGAGTCCGAGATGGGTTCGGCTTCTGTAGAAGCTCGACTGTTGGAGGAGTCCGAAAGAAGTTCGGCTTCCGCAGAAGCTCGGTTGCTGGAAGAGTCCGGAAGGAGTTCGACTTCCATAAAAGCTCGATTGCTGGAGGAGTTCAGAAGGAGTTTGACTTCCATAGAAGTTCGACTGGAGTCTGGAAGAAGTTTGACTGGCTGAAGAGATTTGGCTGGGGTTCGATCGTTGATAAGTTTGGCTAGGTTTGTCCGCTGGATAGTTCGACCACTAAATGAATCTGGCTGCTAGGGAGAGAATTTCTGATTGAAGCTCTTCCATGATTACCAGCTGCATTAGGCTAAGTTTCAGACTAAATTTTGATGGGAGAGAGATTTATCCCCAACAATAGTCCTCCAACTTTCGAGTTCGAAACTCAAGAAAAGAGAGTATAAAAAAGACGACTGCCGAAGTCCTCTTTAAGTCTATGCACCTTGTCTCCAGCCAAGGTTGAAAGTGTAGTTGAAGCTTGAGGGAGATCTTGCCTTCTATTGTTGTCGAGCACAATGGGGCCATCTTCGAGGCCTTACCTCTCATCCCATCTAAAATGACTGAAATGGACGAGGTCTTCAACTTTGCTCATGTTAGGATGAGGTTCTCCTCCTGTTCCTAACGAGTTGTGGGGGCCTTCGACTTTGCTCACGTTAGATGAGGTTCTCCTCCTATTTCTAAATGACTATGGGGGCATATAAGGGCCATTATCAAGGTCGCTCCCTCCATCTCATCTAAAATGAATGAGGCCTTCGACTTTGCTCATGTTAGGACGAGGTTCTCCTCCTATTTCTAATGGACTGTGGGGGCACATAAGGACCATTGTCAGGGTCTCTCCCCCATCTCGTCCTAAATGAACGAGACCTTCGACTTTGCTCATGTCAGGATGAGGTTCTCCTCCTGTTCTTAATGGACTATAGGGGTACATAAGGACCATTGTCAGGGCCTCTCCCTCTATCTCATCCTAAATGAACGAGGCCTTCGACTTTGCTCACGTTAGGATGAGGTTCTCCTCATATTCCTAACGAATTGTGGAGGCATATAAGGACCGTTGATGGAGCCTCTCCCTCCATCTCGTCCTAAATAAATGAGGCCTTTAAAGCTTGGAAGAGATCTTATCTCTAGCCGAAGTTGGCTCGATCGCTCGAGAGAGATCTTATCTCTAGTCGAGGTTGGCACGGTCGCTCGGGAGAGATCTTATCTCTAGTCGAGATTGGCACAGTCGCTCAAAAGAAATCTTATCTCTAGCTGAGGTTGAAGAACTTTGACTAGCTCATATTTGGACGAGGTTTTCCTTCTGTTCCTAACATGGCCACTATTGACTGCTTCTTCCCTGTCATCACATAATTTTTGCATAGTTTTTACATAGTTTTTTTCTGTCATCACATAGTTTTTGCTTCTTTCCTATCATCACATAATTTAGAGCGAGCTCCTCTTGGCTTTGACGTTGGAGATGATGGATCATCGAAGTACCAAGCTCCTCCCAA
>QRFJ01000023.1:3311343-3323843 GCA_006176705.1 Cocos nucifera
CTTCTCTGGAAAGAGGAAATGCCCCAGAAGGGCTTCGACGCGGCGCTCGAGCTTCCGCGGCTCGATCCCCTCCGAATCCGTCTGTCCCTGCTCTGGCCCCGGTGACTCAGCCCCCGTCTATAGCCGCAGTGGATACGGAGCAGTTCAATCAGCTCATCCAGCACGTTCGTAGTCTCACGGAGGCGGTGCAGGCGGTGCTGCACCAACAAGCCCCAGTGCCAGCCCGACCGATGCGGGACTCTCCGAAGTCGGATGATCCAGTCCAAGAGCGACCGACCTGGGCAGCCCGACCTCCGATACCCGGATTGGAGAGGCGGAGGAGGGAGAGCCCTTGTTCGGATCATGGATCGGCCAAGGGTGAAGCCTCGCACCCATTCTCACCAGAAAGCCTTGGAGATCAGAGACCGTGAGGATCTCTGGATCAAAGGCTCTTGGAAATGAACCGGCGAATTGAAGAACTTCGTCCCCCCTCGCGTGGTGACGACGTTTGTGCAGACCCTCCTTTCTCGCAGAAAATCATGCAAGAACCTGTTCCACCGACCTTCGAGCTCCCTCAACTGGAAAGCTACGATGGAACTTCTGATCCGGTTGATCACCTGGGGGCCTTCCGGGCCATGATGCTGCTTCACGGCGCTTCAGATGCCGTGCTGTGCCGAGCCTTCCCGTCTACCTTAAAGGGAGCAGCGAGGAACTGGTACTCGGCGTTGAAGCCCAACACGATCTTCTCTTTCGACCAGATGAGCAGTCGGTTCGCGGCCCACTTCATCAGCAGCCGACGACCGAGCCGAGGTTCAGATTCCCTGATGAGCGTCAAGCAGAAGCAAGGGGAATCCATCCGGACTTACGTCACTCGATTCAACGCCGCGGCATTGGAAGTCCGGGACCTGGACCAGTCTGTCGCGATGGCCGCACTTAAGGGCGGCCTTCAGAAAAATAACTTGCTGTTCTCTCTGGAAAAAAGGTATCCCAGGGACTTCGCCGACCTGCTGGCTCGAGCCGAGAGATATGCCCGTGCGGAAGAAGCCTTCAAATTGAAAGATGAGGAGCTCGTCAGAAAGGACCGGCTGGCGGACGAGGAAGAGCTGGGTGAAGCTCGGCTGCACTCGCAGACCCCCTACGAAAGCAGGCGGGCCCGAATCCTCGAACTCGCCCTGATAAGAGGCGCGAAGGAGTCCTCATCCGGAAGGTTCGCCGTATGCCCCCTCAACGCTCCTCGAAACCAGATTCTCACCGAAGTAAAACACCAGCTGCCAAGACCAAAGGATTTACGATCTCCCCTAAACAAGCGCGATCGAAATAAGTACTGCGTCTACCATCGCGACCACGGCCACGACGCTGAGAAATGCATCCGGCTGCGAGACGAAATTGAGGAGCTCGTCAGAACGGGTCGGCTGGGTAAATTCCTCCGGAGCGGCTGGAGAAAGATCGGCTAAGGGCGCTGCCGTAACCAGAAACTCCAGAAGGTCAACCGCCTCACAGCGTCATTCAACGTTACCCTGGGGAAGGAGCTTGGTACATCGGCGGTTCGTCGGCTCCCAGCGACAAAGCCAAGAGCTTGCTCCAAATCGAGAGGCCAGTTCAGGGATGAGGAGGTCGTCTACCCCGGGACTTATTGCCCGAGGGAGGGAGCTCCGAGGAACAACGCCCCGACGACCCCTCAAATTTGGGGGATGTGCTGTCCGTAACTTTCCTTCGATAAAATTCTTCCCTTCCAATAATGTTATTCCTGGACAGAAACTGCGAAAAAGTGGAGCAGGAAAAAGCCGTATTGCCAACTGGCGGTTAGGAACTGGAGGAGAACCTCGTCCTAACGCCGAGCAATAAGCTCGGTCGCAGGAGATAAGATCTCCCCCGAGGAAGGCTCGGCCGCAGGAGATAAGATCTCCCCCGAGGAAGCTCGGCTGCAGGAGATAAGATCTCCCCCGAGCGCGCACTTCACCTCGGCTGCAGGAGATAAGATCTCCCCCGAGGGAAGCTCGGCCGTAGGAGATAAGATCTCCCCCGAGCGCGCACTTCACCTCGGCTAGAGATAAGATCTCTCCCGAGCGACCGTTGACAACCTCGGCTAGAGATAAGATCTCTCCCGAGCGACCGGAACAACCTCGGTTAGGAACAGGAGGAGAACCTCGTCCTAACACGAGCACCAACCTCGGCTAGAGATAAGATCTCTCCCGAGCGACCGGAACAGCCTCGGTTAGGAACAGGAGGAGAACCTCGTCCTAACACAAGCACCAACCTCGGCCGCAGGAGATAAGATCTCCCCCGAGGGAAGCTCGGCCGCAGGAGATAAGATCTCCCCCGAGCGCGCACTTCACTCGGCTGCAGGAGATAAGATCTCCCCCGAGGGAAGCTCGGCCGTAGGAGATAAGATCTCCCCCGAGCGCGCACTTCAACCTCGGCTAGAGATAAGATCTCTCCCGAGCGACCGTTGACAACCTCGGCTAGAGATAAGATCTCTCCCGAGCGACCGTGAACAACAACTCGGTTAGGAACAGGAGGAGAACCTCGTCCTAACACGAGCACCAACCTCGGCTAGAGATAAGATCTCTCCCGAGCGACCGGAACAACCTCGGTTAGGAACAGGAGGAGAACCTCGTCCTAACACGAGCACCAACCTCGGCTAGAGATAAGATCTCTCCCGAGCGACCGTCGGTTAGGAACAGGAGGAGAACCTCGTCCCGAGCGCGCACTTCACTCGGCTGCAGGAGATAAGATCTCCCCCGAGGGAAGCTCGGCCGTAGGAGATAAGATCTCCCCCGAGCGCGCACTTCAACCTCGGCTGCAAGATAGGAGGTCTCCCTCGAGTCGACTTCAACTGACGAAGATAATGTCGCCCCCGAGGAGCTCAAATCCGACCTCGACCGAAGGAGGCGAGTTTACTTCGGCTTCAACATCAGCTTCATCGACTTTAGCTGGAAACGAGTTCCATTTCAACTCCAAACATCGACTGAAGATGAGGTCTCCCCCAAGCCTCAGCCTCAACTTCAGCGTCAATCTTGGCTGGAGATGAGACCTCCCCCGAGCTTCAGATGCAACAAATGCAACAAATGGAGCCTGGAAGAAGACTTCGGCAGTCGCCTGTTTTGGTACTCCCTTCCTTCAATTTTTGAACTCGGGAGTGGGGGGGCTACTGTTGGGGATAAATCCCGCTCCTGCCGAAGCCCGGCCCGACGCTCAGCCCAATGTAACCAGTAGCCGCTGAAGAGCTTCAGCGCCAGGCGCCAGGCCGAGCCCCTACCACGGCCGAACTGCCTAGAGGCCGAACTCCCCTGCACCAAGGTCCGGCCGAACTCCTAGAGGCCTCCCCTGCGCCAAGGTCCGGGCCGAACTGCCTAGAGGACGAACTCCCACCGCCAGCCGAACTTCCTGACGGCCGAGCTCCTTGGACTCCAAGCGGCTGGACTTCTTCGGGAGACGGACTCCTCCCAGACGCCCGTTCGGCCATCCGAGCTCCTCCCGGGTTTTCCCTTCAGCCGAACTCTCCTACGAAGCCCGAACCCATTCGGACCCCACGGCCGAACTCCTTCGGACCGACCCCAGGCGAGCCCATGCAGCCGAACTCCTTCGGACCCCACGGCCGAACTCCTTCGGACCGACTCCAGGCGAGCCCAAGTGGCCGAACCCCTTCGGACCGACCCTAGGCGACCGAACTCCTCAGCGAGCCCTGGCCGAACCAACTAGCAACCGAAGTCCTTCAACTGGCCAGCCGAGCTTCTTCGGGCCTCTCAGCGGTCGAACTCCTCGGCAACCGTCCCGCGGCCGAACTCTACAGATGGCCGACCCTTCAGCCAGACGAACTCCCCCAGCTTCCCCCTCGGCCGAACTCTGTTACAAGTCCGAACTCCATTGGACGAACTGTCGCCTGCAGCAAGACCGGACGGCGCCTTCCTCTCCGTACCGGACTCCATGCGGCCCACGACTCGCCGGTATGGCTCCCACGATCTACCGGACGACGCCTTCCTCTCCGTACCGGACTCCATGCGGCCCACGACTCGCCGGTATGGCTCCCACGATCTACCGGACGACGCCTTCCTCTCCGTACCAAACTCCATGCTGCCCGACGACTCTCTGCCAGACGGCACAGCCGTCACCATCAACTAAGCTCTTGTTGCTGGAGATGGCGAATCGCTGATGCACCGAGATCTTTCCAGGGCCATGTGAATGACGCCGTAAGGTGGCCGACCTTCTTGCAGTCTGGCTACGGCAGCGCCCTTAGCCGATCTTTTTCTGCTTCAGGCCGGTACCGGAGGAATTTACCCAGCCGACCCTTCTGACGAGCTCCTCAATTTCGTCTCGGAGCTGGATGCATCCCTCCGTGTCGTGGCCGTGGTCGTGATGGTAGAGGCAGTACTTATTTCGATCGCGCTTGTTTGGGGGAGATCGTAATCCTTCCGGTCTTGGCAGCTGGTGTTTTACTTCGGTGAGAATCTGGGTTCGAGGAGCGTTGAGGGGGCATAGCGGCGGAACCTTCCGGGAGGGACTCCTTCGCGCCTCTTTATCAGGGCGAGTTCGAGGAGTTCGGGCCCGCCTGCTTTCGTAGGGGGTCTGCGAGTGCAGCCGAGCTTCACCCAGCTCTTCCTCGTCCGCCAGCCGGTCCTTTCTGACGAGCTCCTCATCTTTCAATTTGAAGGCTTCTTCCGCACGGGCATATCTCTCGGCTCGAGCCAGCAGGTCGGCGAAGTCCCTGGGATACCTTTTTTCCAGAGAGAACAGCAAGCTATTTTTCTGAAGGCCGCCCTTAAGTGCGGCCATCGCGACAGACTGGTCCAGGTCCCGGACTTCCAATGCCGCGGCGTTGAATCGAGTGACGTAAGTCCGGATGGATTCCCCTTGCTTCTGCTTGACGCTCATCAGGGAATCTGAACCTCGGCTCGGTCGTCGGCTGCTGATGAAGTGGGCCGCGAACCGACTGCTCATCTGGTCGAAAGAGAAGATCGTGTTGGGCTTCAACGCCGAGTACCAGTTCCTCGCTGCTCCCTTTAAGGTAGACGGGAAGGCTCGGCACAGCACGGCATCTGAAGCGCCGTGAAGCAGCATCATGGCCCGGAAGGCCCCCAGGTGATCAACCGGATCAGAAGTTCCATCGTAGCTTTCCAGTTGAGGGAGCTCGAAGGTCGGTGGAACAGGTTCTTGCATGATTTTCTGCGAGAAAGGAGGGTCTGCACGAACGTCATCACCACGCGAGGGGGGACGAAGTTCTTCAATTCGCCGGTTCATTTCCGAGAGCCTTTGGCCCAGCAGGTCCTCCCGGTCTCTGATCTCCAAGGCTTTCTGGTGAGATGGGCGCGAGGCTTCACCCTTGGTCGATCCATGATCCGAACAAGGGCTCTCCCTCCTCCGCCTCTCCAATCCGGGTATCGGAGGTCGGGCTGCCCAGGCCGGTCGCTCTTGGACTGGATCATCCGACTTCGGAGAGTCCCGCGCCGGTCGGGCTGGCACTGGGACTTGTCGGTGCAGCACCGCCTGCACCGCCTCCGTGAGACCGCGAACGTGCTGGATGAGCTGGTTGAACTGCTCCGTATCCACTGCGGCTATAGACGGGGCTGAGTCACCGGGGCCGGAGCAGGACAGACGGACTCGGAGGGGATCGAGCCGCGGAAGCCGTCGAGCGCCGCGTCGAAGCCCTTCTGGGGGCATTTCCTCTTTCCAGAGAAGGAATTCTGAAGAGGGAGAAGAGAGATCCGGAGCAGGGGGGAAAATCGTCGCCGAGCACTCCTTTAAGAACAAGGGAACCTCGAAGGTTCAGGCCCTTCCTCTAGCGCCAATCTGTTGGTGCAGAAATCCGTCGCCGCCGGAGGTCGCCGCAATCGAGGCCGCTGAGGTCGCCGCCGGGGACCTGCAAAACGAAGTCCCGTCCGGAACCGGTGGGGTGGTGGCTCCGGCAGGACCCTCCGACGGTCAAGTTAGTTTCCGGCCAACAGTAATGGAGTGCTCGGAATGAGTTCCGGAGCTTAGAGATGAGGAGGAGAGCTTAGAGAGTCGAGAGTTCAGAGAGCTTAGCCTTAGTATGTCGGGAGGGGTCCTTTTATAGCGGAGCTTAGTTGATGGTGACGGCTGTGCCGTCTGGCAGAGAGTCGTCGGGCAGCATGGAGTTTGGTACGGAGAGGAAGGCGTCGTCCGGTAGATCGTGGGAGCCATACCGGCGAGTCGTGGGCCGCATGGAGTCCGGTACGGAGAGGAAGGCGTCGTCCGGTAGATCGTGGGAGCCATACCGGCGAGTCGTGGGCCGCATGGAGTCCGGTACGGAGAGGAAGGCGCCGTCCGGTCTTGCTGCAGGCGACAGTTCGTCCAATGGAGTTCGGACTTGTAACAGAGTTCGGCCGAGGGGGAAGCTGGGGGAGTTCGTCTGGCTGAAGGGTCGGCCATCTGTAGAGTTCGGCCGCGGGACGGTTGCCGAGGAGTTCGACCGCTGAGAGGCCGAAGAAGCTCGGCTGGCCAGTTGAAGGACTTCGGTTGCTAGTTGGTTCGGCCAGGGCTCGCTGAGGAGTTCGGTCGCCTAGGGTCGGTCCGAAGGGGTTCGGCCACTTGGGCTCGCCTGAAGTCGGTCCGAAGGAGTTCGGCCGTGGGGAAGTCCGAAGGAGTTCGGCTGCATGGGCTCGCCTGGGGTCGGTCCGAAGGAGTTCGGCCGTGGGGTCCGAAGGAGTTCGGCTTCTAGGTAGTTCGGCCCGGACCTTGGCGGGAGTTCGGCCTCTAGGGTTCGGCCCGGAGGAGGGAGTTCGGCCTCTAGGCAGTTCGGCCCGAACGGGCGTCTGGGAGGAGTCCGTCTCCCGAAGAAGTCCAGCCGCTTGGAGTCCAAGGAGCTCGGCCGTCAGGAAGTTCGGCTGGCGGTGGGAGTTCGTCCTCTAGGCAGTTTGGCCCGGACCTTGGCGCAGGGGAGTTCGGCCTCTAGGCAGTTCGGCCCGGACCTTGGTGCTGAAGCTCTTCAGCGGCTACTGGTCACATTGGGCTGAGCGTCGGGCCGGGCTTCGGCAGGAGCGGGATTTATCCCCAACAACAGTACTAATTTTTTATTAATTATATATTAATAAAAAATATGGATTAATCTATCATTAATTCTTTCATATATATATATATATAATATATATATATATGGATTAATAATAATTTCTCCTTTGCTTATATGTTGGGATAAAATCCCGCTCCTGCCGAAGCCCGGCCCGACGCTCAGCCCAATGTGAACCAGTAGCCGCTGAAGAGCTTCAGCACCAAGGTCCGGGCCGAACTGCCTAGAGGCCGAACTCCCCTGCGCCAAGGTCCGGGCCAAACTGCCTAGAGGACGAACTCCCACCGCCAGCCGAACTTCCTGACGGCCGAGCTCCTTGGACTCCAAGCGGCTGGACTTCTTCGGGAGACGGACTCCTCCCAGACGCCCGTTCGGGCCGAACTGCCTAGAGGCCGAACTCCCCTGCGCCAAGGTCGGGCCGAACTACCTAGAAGCCGAACTCCTTCGGACCCCACGGCCGAACTCCTTCGGACCGACCCCAGGCGAGCCCATGCAGCCGAACTCCTTCGGACTTCCCACGGCCGAACTCCTTCGGACCGACCCCAGGCGAGCCCATGCAGCCGAACTCCTTCGGACTTCCCACGGCCGAACTCCTTCGGACCGACCCCAGGCGAGCCCATGCAGCCGAACTCCTTCGGACCCCACGGCCGAACTCCTTCGGACCGACTTCAGGCGAGCCCAAGTGGCCGAACCCCTTCGGACCGACCCTAGGCGACCGAACTCCTCAGCGAGCCCTGGCCGAACCAACTAGCAACCGAAGTCCTTCAACTGGCCAGCCGAGCTTCTTCGGGCCTCTCAGCGGTCGAACTCCTCGGCAACCGTCCCGCGGCCGAACTCTACAGATGGCCGACCCTTCAGCCAGACGAACTCCCCCAGCTTCCCCCTCGGCCGAACTCTGTTACAAGTCCGAACTCCATTGGACGAACTGTCGCCTGCAGCAAGACCGGACGGCGCCTTCCTCTCCGTACCGGACTCCATGCGGCCGACGACTCGCCGGTATGGCTCCCACGATCTACCGGACGACGCCTTCCTTCTCCGTACCGGACTCCATGCGGCCCACGACTCGCCGGTATGGCTCCCACGATCTACCGGACGACGCCTTCCTCTCCGTACCGGACTCCATGCGGCCCACGACTCGCCGGTATGGCTCCCACGATCTACCGGACGACGCCTTCCTCTCCGTACCAAACTCCATGCTGCCCGACGACTCTCTGCCAGACGGCACAGCCGTCACCATCAACTAAGCTCCGCTATAAAAGGACCCCTCCCGACATACTAAGGCTAAGCTCTCTGAACTCTCGACTCTCTAAGCTCTCCTCCACATCTCTAAGCTCCGGAACTCATTCCGAGCACTCCATTACTGTTGGCCGGAAACTAACTTGACCGTCGGAGGGTCCTGCCGGAGCCACCACCCCACCGGTTCCGGACGGGACTTCGTTTTGCAGGTCCCCGGCGGCGCCCAGCGGCCTCGATTGCGGCGACCTCCGGCGGCGACGGATTTCTGCACCAACAGATTGGCGCTAGAAGGAAGGGCCTGAACCTTCGAGGTTCCCTTGTTCTTAAAGGAGTGCTCGGCGACGATTTTCCGCCCCTGCTCCGGATCTCTCTTCTCCCTCTCTCAGAATTCCTTCTCTGGAAAGAGGAAATGCCCCCCAGAAGGGCTTCGACGCGGCGCTCGACGGCTTCCGCGGCTCGATCCCCTCCGAGTCCGTCTGTCCCTGCTCCGGCCCCGGTGACTCAGCCCCCGTCTATAGCCGCAGTGGATACGGAGCAGTTCAACCAGCTCATCCAGCACGTTCGCGGTCTCACGGAGGCGGTGCAGGCGGTGCTGCACCAACAAGTCCCAGTGCCAGCCCGACCGGCGCGGGACTCTCCGAAGTCGGATGATCCAGTCCAAGAGCGACCGGCCTGGGCAGCCCGACCTCCGATACCCGGATTGGAGAGGCGGAGGAGGGAGAGCCCTTGTTCGGATCATGGATCGACCAAGGGTGAAGCCTCGCGCCCATCTCACCAGAAAGCCTTGGAGATCAGAGACCGTGAGGACCTGCTGGGCCAAAGGCTCTTGGAAATGAACCGGCGAATTGAAGAACTTCGTCCCCCCTCGCGTGGTGATGACGTTTGTGCAGACCCTCCTTTCTCGCAGAAAATCATGCAAGAACCTGTTCCACCGACCTTCGAGCTCCCTCAACTGGAAAGCTACGATGGAACTTCTGATCCGGTTGATCACCTGGGGGCCTTCCGGGCCATGATGCTGCTTCACGGCGCTTCAGATGCCGTGCTGTGCCGAGCCTTCCCGTCTACCTTAAAGGGAGCAGCGAGGAACTGGTACTCGGCGTTGAAGCCCAACACGATCTTCTCTTTCGACCAGATGAGCAGTCGGTTCGCGGCCCACTTCATCAGCAGCCGACGACCGAGCCGAGGTTCAGATTCCCTGATGAGCGTCAAGCAGAAGCAAGGGGAATCCATCCGGACTTACGTCACTCGATTCAACGCCGCGGCATTGGAAGTCCGGGACCTGGACCAGTCTGTCGCGATGGCCGCACTTAAGGGCGGCCTTCAGAAAAATAACTTGCTGTTCTCTCTGGAAAAAAGGTATCCCAGGGACTTCGCCGACCTGCTGGCTCGAGCCGAGAGATATGCCCGTGCGGAAGAAGCCTTCAAATTGAAAGATGAGGAGCTCGTCAGAAAGGACCGGCTGGCGGACGAGGAAGAGCTGGGTGAAGCTCGGCTGCACTCGCAGACCCCCTACGAAAGCAGGCGGGCCCGAACTCCTCGAACTCGCCCTGATAAAGAGGCGCGAAGGAGTCCTCCTCCCGGAAGGTTCCGCCGCTATGCCCCCCTCAACGCTCCTCGAACCCAGATTCTCACCGAAGTAAAACACCAGCTGCCAAGACCGGAAGGATTACGATCTCCCCCAAACAAGCGCGATCGAAATAAGTACTGCCTCTACCATCACGACCACGGCCACGACACGGAGGGATGCATCCAGCTCCGAGACGAAATTGAGGAGCTCGTCAGAACGGGTCGGCTGGGTAAATTCCTCCGGTACCGGCCTGAAGCAGAAAAAGATCGGCTAAGGGCGCTGCCGTAGCCAGAGACTGCAAGAAGGTCGGCCACCTTACGGCGTCGTTCACATTGCCCCTGGGAAGATCTCGGTGCATCAGCGATTCGCCATCTCCCAGCAACAAGAGCTTGCACCAAATTGAGGAGTTCAGCATGAGGAGGTCGTCCACCCCGGAACTTATTGCCGAAGAAATGCGGAGGAACAACGTTATCACGATCTTGAAATACAGAATTTGGGGGATGCGCTACTAGTAACTTCCTTTCAATAAAATTTCTTTCTTTCGATAATATTATTCCTGGATGCGAAAACCATGTAGTGACAGGGAAAAAGCAGGCCAACCGCGTTAGGAACAGGAGGAGAACCTCGTCCTAACGCGAGCAATAAGCTCGGCGCAGGAGATAAGATCTCCCCCGAGCGCGCACCTCGGCCGCAGGAGATAAGATCTCCCCCGAGGAAGCTCGGCCGCAGGAGATAAGATCTCCCCCGAGCGCGCACTTCAACCTCGGCTGCAGGAGATAAGATCTCCCCCGAGGGAAGCTCGGCCGTAGGAGATCCCCCGAAACCTAGAGATAAGATCTCTCCCGAGCGACCAACCTCGGCTAGAGATAAGATCTCTCCCGAGCGACCGTTGACAACCTCGGCTAGAGATAAGATCTCTCCCGAGCGACCGGAACAACCTCGGTTAGGAACAGGAGGAGAACCTCGTCCTAACACGAGCACCAACCTCGGCTAGAGATAAGATCTCTCCCGAGCGACCGTTGAAACAACCTCGGTTAGGAACAGGAGGAGAACCTCGTCCTAACACGAGCACCAACCTCGGCTAGAGATAAGATCTCTCCCCGAGGAAACTCGACCGCAGGAGATAAGATCTCCCCCGAGCGCGCACTTCACTCGGCTGCAGGAGATAAGATCTCCCCCGAGGAAGCTCGGCCGTAGGAGATAAGATCTCCCCCGAGCGCGCACTTCAACCTCGGCTAGAGATAAGATCTCTCCCGAGCGACCGTTGACAACCTCGGCTAGAGATAAGATCTCTCCCGAGCGACCGGAACAACCTCGGTTAGGAACAGGAGGAGAACCTCGTCCTAACACGAGCACCAACCTCGGCTAGGAGATAAGATCTCCCCCGATCGGCTAAGAGATAAGATCTCCCCGAGCGCGCACCAACCTCGGCTAGAGATAAGATCTCTCCCGAGCGACCGTTGACAACCTCGGCTAGAGATCGGCTAGAGATAAGATCTCTCCCGAGCGACCGGAACAACCTCGGTTAGGAACAGGAGGAGAACCTCGTCCTAACACGAGCACCAACCTCGGCTAGAGATAAGATCTCTCCCGAGCGACCGGAACAACCTCGGTTAGGAACAGGAGGAGAACCTCGTCCTAACACGAGCACCAACCTCGGCTAGAGATAAGATCTCTCCCGAGCGACCGTTGACAACCTCGGCTAGAGATAAGATCTCTCCCGAGCGACCGGAACAACCTCGGTTAGGAACAGGAGGAGAACCTCGTCCTAACACGAGCACCAACCTCGGCTAGAGATAAGATCTCTCCCGAGCGACCGGAACAACTCGGTTAGGAACAGGAGGAGAACCTCGTCCTAACAGATAAGATCTCAACCTCGGCTAGAGATAAGATCTCTCCCGAGCGACCGGAACAACCTCGGTTAGGAACAGGAGGAGAACCTCGTCCTAACGCGAGCACCAACCTCGGCTGCAGGAGATAAGATCTCCCCCGAGGGAAGCTCGGCCGTAGGAGATAAGATCTCCCCCGAGCGCGCACTTCAACCTCGGCTGCAAGATAGGAGGTCTCCCTCGAGTCGACTTCAACTGACGAAGATAATGTCGCCCCCGAGGAGCTCAAATCCGACCTCGACCGAAGGAGGCGAGATCTTACTTCGGCTTCAACATCAGCTTCATCGACTTTAGCTGGAAACGAGTTCCATTTCAACTCCAAACATCGACTGAAGATGAGGTCTCCCCCAAGCCTCAGCCTCAACTTCAGCGTCAATCTTGGCTGGAGATGAGACCTCCCCGAGCTTCAGCTGCATGCGGAGCCTGGAAGAAGACTTCGGCAGTCGCCTGTTTTGGTACTCCCTTCCTTCAATTTTTGAACTCGGGAGTGGGGGGGCTACTGTTGGGGATAAATCCCGCTCCTGCCGAAGCCCGGCCCGACGCTCAGCCCAATGTAACCAGTAGCCGCTGAAGAGCTTTAGCGCCAGGCGCCAGGCCGAGCCCCTACCGGGCCGAACTGCCTAGAGGCCGAACTCCCCTGCGCCAAGGTCCGGGCCGAACTGCCTAGAGGACGAACTCCCACCGCCAGCCGAACTTCCTGACGGCCGAGCTCCTTGGACTCCAAGCGGCTGGACTTCTTCGGGAGACGGACTCCTCCCAGACGCCCGTTCGGCCATCCGAGCCCTCCCGGGTTTCCCGGTCCGGG